>JAMJFZ010000279.1:0-36987 GCA_026225945.1 Cricetomys ansorgei
GTAGATGCTGTTGCAATACGTATTTTAGTTACTTCTGAGAGTCTTGTGTGTGAGAGAAGCTGGAATCACACTCAGAGTGCATAGTTTGATAAGTGCGCATTGACCACTATGTTGAAATAGCCATTGATAGTGTGTTTACATCTGTGTTGTGTTTCAGACGTTCCTGCGGTTAGAATTGCATTTGGAACACACATGTTACTTAGTTCTTGAAACACTTCTTTTCTGTAGTCGCCTTTGAAGTTTCCTTGTTTCCTTAGTTAGAAAAGACATGTATTCATGTTTTAGTGGAGAAACGCATAGGAACTGTGTTTCAATGTGTTAGGCGTATTAGGAGAGTGTTTCTTAGTAGATGCTGTTGCAATACGTATTTTAGTTACTTCTGAGAGTCTTGTGTGTGAGAGAAGCTGGAATCACACTCAGAGTGCATAGTTTGATAAGTGCGCATTGACCACTATGTTGAAATAGCCATTGATAGTGTGTTTACATCTGTGTTGTGTTTCAGACGTTCCTGCGGTTAGAATTGCATTTGGAACACACATGTTACTTAGTTCTTGAAACACTTCTTTTCTGTAGTCGCCTTTGAAGTTTCCTTGTTTCCTTAGTTAGAAAAGACATGTATTCATGTTTTAGTGGAGAAACGCATAGGAACTGTGTTTCAATGTGTTAGGCGTATTAGGAGAGTGTTTCTTAGTAGATGCTGTTGCAATACGTATTTTAGTTACTTCTGAGAGTCTTGTGTGTGAGAGAAGCTGGAATCACACTCAGAGTGCATAGTTTGATAAGTGCGCATTGACCACTATGTTGAAATAGCCATTGATAGTGTGTTTACATCTGTGTTGTGTTTCAGACGTTCCTGCGGTTAGAATTGCATTTGGAACACACATGTTACTTAGTTCTTGAAACACTTCTTTTCTGTAGTCGCCTTTGAAGTTTCCTTGTTTCCTTAGTTAGAAAAGACATGTATTCATGTTTTAGTGGAGAAACGCATAGGAACTGTGTTTCAATGTGTTAGGCGTATTAGGAGAGTGTTTCTTAGTAGATGCTGTTGCAATACGTATTTTAGTTACTTCTGAGAGTCTTGTGTGTGAGAGAAGCTGGAATCACACTCAGAGTGCATAGTTTGATAAGTGCGCATTGACCACTATGTTGAAATAGCCATTGATAGTGTGTTTACATCTGTGTTGTGTTTCAGACGTTCCTGCGGTTAGAATTGCATTTGGAACACACATGTTACTTAGTTCTTGAAACACTTCTTTTCTGTAGTCGCCTTTGAAGTTTCCTTGTTTCCTTAGTTAGAAAAGACATGTATTCATGTTTTAGTGGAGAAACGCATAGGAACTGTGTTTCAATGTGTTAGGCGTATTAGGAGAGTGTTTCTTAGTAGATGCTGTTGCAATACGTATTTTAGTTACTTCTGAGAGTCTTGTGTGTGAGAGAAGCTGGAATCACACTCAGAGTGCATAGTTTGATAAGTGCGCATTGACCACTATGTTGAAATAGCCATTGATAGTGTGTTTACATCTGTGTTGTGTTTCAGACGTTCCTGCGGTTAGAATTGCATTTGGAACACACATGTTACTTAGTTCTTGAAACACTTCTTTTCTGTAGTCGCCTTTGAAGTTTCCTTGTTTCCTTAGTTAGAAAAGACATGTATTCATGTTTTAGTGGAGAAACGCATAGGAACTGTGTTTCAATGTGTTAGGCGTATTAGGAGAGTGTTTCTTAGTAGATGCTGTTGCAATACGTATTTTAGTTACTTCTGAGAGTCTTGTGTGTGAGAGAAGCTGGAATCACACTCAGAGTGCATAGTTTGATAAGTGCGCATTGACCACTATGTTGAAATAGCCATTGATAGTGTGTTTACATCTGTGTTGTGTTTCAGACGTTCCTGCGGTTAGAATTGCATTTGGAACACACATGTTACTTAGTTCTTGAAACACTTCTTTTCTGTAGTCGCCTTTGAAGTTTCCTTGTTTCCTTAGTTAGAAAAGACATGTATTCCATGTTTTAGTGGAGAAACGCATAGGAACTGTGTTTCAATGTGTTAGGCGTATTAGGAGAGTGTTTCTTAGTAGATGCTGTTGCAATACGTATTTTAGTTACTTCTGAGAGTCTTGTGTGTGAGAGAAGCTGGAATCACACTCAGAGTGCATAGTTTGATAAGTGCGCATTGACCACTATGTTGAAATAGCCATTGATAGTGTGTTTACATCTGTGTTGTGTTTCAGACGTTCCTGCGGTTAGAATTGCATTTGGAACACACATGTTACTTAGTTCTTGAAACACTTCTTTTCTGTAGTCGCCTTTGAAGTTTCCTTGTTTCCTTAGTTAGAAAAGACATGTATTCATGTTTTAGTGGAGAAACGCATAGGAACTGTGTTTCAATGTGTTAGGCGTATTAGGAGAGTGTTTCTTAGTAGATGCTGTTGCAATACGTATTTTAGTTACTTCTGAGAGTCTTGTGTGTGAGAGAAGCTGGAATCACACTCAGAGTGCATAGTTTTGATAAGTGCGCATTGACCACTATGTTGAAATAGCCATTGATAGTGTGTTTACATCTGTGTTGTGTTTCAGACGTTCCTGCGGTTAGAATTGCATTTGGAACACACATGTTACTTAGTTCTTGAAACACTTCTTTTCTGTAGTCGCCTTTGAAGTTTCCTTGTTTCCTTAGTTAGAAAAGACATGTATTCATGTTTTAGTGGAGAAACGCATAGGAACTGTGTTTCAATGTGTTAGGCGTATTAGGAGAGTGTTTCTTAGTAGATGCTGTTGCAATACGTATTTTAGTTACTTCTGAGAGTCTTGTGTGTGAGAGAAGCTGGAATCACACTCAGAGTGCATAGTTTGATAAGTGCGCATTGACCACTATGTTGAAATAGCCATTGATAGTGTGTTTACATCTGTGTTGTGTTTCAGACGTTCCTGCGGTTAGAATTGCATTTGGAACACACATGTTACTTAGTTCTTGAAACACTTCTTTTCTGTAGTCGCCTTTGAAGTTTCCTTGTTTCCTTAGTTAGAAAAGACATGTATTCATGTTTTAGTGGAGAAACGCATAGGAACTGTGTTTCAATGTGTTAGGCGTATTAGGAGAGTGTTTCTTAGTAGATGCTGTTGCAATACGTATTTTAGTTACTTCTGAGAGTCTTGTGTGTGAGAGAAGCTGGAATCACACTCAGAGTGCATAGTTTGATAAGTGCGCATTGACCACTATGTTGAAATAGCCATTGATAGTGTGTTTACATCTGTGTTGTGTTTCAGACGTTCCTGCGGTTAGAATTGCATTTGGAACACACATGTTACTTAGTTCTTGAAACACTTCTTTTCTGTAGTCGCCTTTGAAGTTTCCTTGTTTCCTTAGTTAGAAAAGACATGTATTCATGTTTTAGTGGAGAAACGCATAGGAACTGTGTTTCAATGTGTTAGGCGTATTAGGAGAGTGTTTCTTAGTAGATGCTGTTGCAATACGTATTTTAGTTACTTCTGAGAGTCTTGTGTGTGAGAGAAGCTGGAATCACACTCAGAGTGCATAGTTTGATAAGTGCGCATTGACCACTATGTTGAAATAGCCATTGATAGTGTGTTTACATCTGTGTTGTGTTTCAGACGTTCCTGCGGTTAGAATTGCATTTGGAACACACATGTTACTTAGTTCTTGAAACACTTCTTTTCTGTAGTCGCCTTTGAAGTTTCCTTGTTTCCTTAGTTAGAAAAGACATGTATTCATGTTTTAGTGGAGAAACGCATAGGAACTGTGTTTCAATGTGTTAGGCGTATTAGGAGAGTGTTTCTTAGTAGATGCTGTTGCAATACGTATTTTAGTTACTTCTGAGAGTCTTGTGTGTGAGAGAAGCTGGAATCACACTCAGAGTGCATAGTTTGATAAGTGCGCATTGACCACTATGTTGAAATAGCCATTGATAGTGTGTTTACATCTGTGTTGTGTTTCAGACGTTCCTGCGGTTAGAATTGCATTTGGAACACACATGTTACTAGTTCTTGAAACACTTCTTTTCTGTAGTCGCCTTTGAAGTTTCCTTGTTTCCTTAGTTAGAAAAGACATGTATTCATGTTTTAGTGGAGAAACGCATAGGAACTGTGTTTCAATGTGTTAGGCGTATTAGGAGAGTGTTTCTTAGTAGATGCTGTTGCAATACGTATTTTAGTTACTTCTGAGAGTCTTGTGTGTGAGAGAAGCTGGAATCACACTCAGAGTGCATAGTTTGATAAGGCGCATTGACCACTATGTTGAAATAGCCATTGATAGTGTGTTTACATCTGTGTTGTGTTTCAGACGTTCCTGCGGTTAGAATTGCATTTGGAACACACATGTTACTAGTTCTTGAAACACTTCTTTTCTGTAGTCGCCTTTGAAGTTTCCTTGTTTCCTTAGTTAGAAAAGACATGTATTCATGTTTTAGTGGAGAAACGCATAGGAACTGTGTTTCAATGTGTTAGGCGTATTAGGAGAGTGTTTCTTAGTAGATGCTGTTGCAATACGTATTTTAGTTACTTCTGAGAGTCTTGTGTGTGAGAGAAGCTGGAATCACACTCAGAGTGCATAGTTTGATAAGTGCGCATTGACCACTATGTTGAAATAGCCATTGATAGTGTGTTTACATCTGTGTTGTGTTTCAGACGTTCCTGCGGTTAGAATTGCATTTGGAACACACATGTTACTTAGTTCTTGAAACACTTCTTTTCTGTAGTCGCCTTTGAAGTTTCCTTGTTTCCTTAGTTAGAAAAGACATGTATTCATGTTTTAGTGGAGAAACGCATAGGAACTGTGTTTCAATGTGTTAGGCGTATTAGGAGAGTGTTTCTTAGTAGATGCTGTTGCAATACGTATTTTAGTTACTTCTGAGAGTCTTGTGTGTGAGAGAAGCTGGAATCACACTCAGAGTGCATAGTTTGATAAGTGCGCATTGACCACTATGTTGAAATAGCCATTGATAGTGTGTTTACATCTGTGTTGTGTTTCAGACGTTCCTGCGGTTAGAATTGCATTTGGAACACACATGTTACTTAGTTCTTGAAACACTTCTTTTCTGTAGTCGCCTTTGAAGTTTCCTTGTTTCCTTAGTTAGAAAAGACATGTATTCATGTTTTAGTGGAGAAACGCATAGGAACTGTGTTTCAATGTGTTAGGCGTATTAGGAGAGTGTTTCTTAGTAGATGCTGTTGCAATACGTATTTTAGTTACTTCTGAGAGTCTTGTGTGTGAGAGAAGCTGGAATCACACTCAGAGTGCATAGTTTGATAAGTGCGCATTGACCACTATGTTGAAATAGCCATTGTAGTGTGTTTACATCTGTGTTGTGTTTCAGACGTTCCTGCGGTTAGAATTGCATTTGGAACACACATGTTACTTAGTTCTTGAAACACTTCTTTTCTGTAGTCGCCTTTGAAGTTTCCTTGTTTCCTTAGTTAGAAAAGACATGTATTCATGTTTTAGTGGAGAAACGCATAGGAACTGTGTTTCAATGTGTTAGGCGTATTAGGAGAGTGTTTCTTAGTAGATGCTGTTGCAATACGTATTTTAGTTACTTCTGAGAGTCTTGTGTGTGAGAGAAGCTGGAATCACACTCAGAGTGCATAGTTTGATAAGTGCGCATTGACCACTATGTTGAAATAGCCATTGATAGTGTGTTTACATCTGTGTTGTGTTTCAGACGTTCCTGCGGTTAGAATTGCATTTGGAACACACATGTTACTTAGTTCTTGAAACACTTCTTTTCTGTAGTCGCCTTTGAAGTTTCCTTGTTTCCTTAGTTAGAAAAGACATGTATTCATGTTTTAGTGGAGAAACGCATAGGAACTGTGTTTCAATGTGTTAGGCGTATTAGGAGAGTGTTTCTTAGTAGATGCTGTTGCAATACGTATTTTAGTTACTTCTGAGAGTCTTGTGTGTGAGAGAAGCTGGAATCACACTCAGAGTGCATAGTTTGATAAGTGCGCATTGACCACTATGTTGAAATAGCCATTGATAGTGTGTTTACATCTGTGTTGTGTTTCAGACGTTCCTGCGGTTAGAATTGCATTTGGAACACACATGTTACTTAGTTCTTGAAACACTTCTTTTCTGTAGTCGCCTTTGAAGTTTCCTTGTTTCCTTAGTTAGAAAAGACATGTATTCATGTTTTAGTGGAGAAACGCATAGGAACTGTGTTTCAATGTGTTAGGCGTATTAGGAGAGTGTTTCTTAGTAGATGCTGTTGCAATACGTATTTTAGTTACTTCTGAGAGTCTTGTGTGTGAGAGAAGCTGGAATCACACTCAGAGTGCATAGTTTGATAAGTGCGCATTGACCACTATGTTGAAATAGCCATTGATAGTGTGTTTACATCTGTGTTGTGTTTCAGACGTTCCTGCGGTTAGAATTGCATTTGGAACACACATGTTACTTAGTTCTTGAAACACTTCTTTTCTGTAGTCGCCTTTGAAGTTTCCTTGTTTCCTTAGTTAGAAAAGACATGTATTCATGTTTTAGTGGAGAAACGCATAGGAACTGTGTTTCAATGTGTTAGGCGTATTAGGAGAGTGTTTCTTAGTAGATGCTGTTGCAATACGTATTTTAGTTACTTCTGAGAGTCTTGTGTGTGAGAGAAGCTGGAATCACACTCAGAGTGCATAGTTTGATAAGTGCGCATTGACCACTATGTTGAAATAGCCATTGATAGTGTGTTTACATCTGTGTTGTGTTTCAGACGTTCCTGCGGTTAGAATTGCATTTGGAACACACATGTTACTTAGTTCTTGAAACACTTCTTTTCTGTAGTCGCCTTTGAAGTTTCCTTGTTTCCTTAGTTAGAAAAGACATGTATTCATGTTTTAGTGGAGAAACGCATAGGAACTGTGTTTCAATGTGTTAGGCGTATTAGGAGAGTGTTTCTTAGTAGATGCTGTTGCAATACGTATTTTAGTTACTTCTGAGAGTCTTGTGTGTGAGAGAAGCTGGAATCACACTCAGAGTGCATAGTTTGATAAGTGCGCGCATTGACCACTATGTTGAAATAGCCATTGATAGTGTGTTTACATCTGTGTTGTGTTTCAGACGTTCCTGCGGTTAGAATTGCATTTGGAACACACATGTTACTTAGTTCTTGAAACACTTCTTTTCTGTAGTCGCCTTTGAAGTTTCCTTGTTTCCTTAGTTAGAAAAGACATGTATTCATGTTTTAGTGGAGAAACGCATAGGAACTGTGTTTCAATGTGTTAGGCGTATTAGGAGAGTGTTTCTTAGTAGATGCTGTTGCAATACGTATTTTAGTTACTTCTGAGAGTCTTGTGTGTGAGAGAAGCTGGAATCACACTCAGAGTGCATAGTTTGATAAGTGCGCATTGACCACTATGTTGAAATAGCCATTGATAGTGTGTTTACATCTGTGTTGTGTTTCAGACGTTCCTGCGGTTAGAATTGCATTTGGAACACACATGTTACTTAGTTCTTGAAACACTTCTTTTCTGTAGTCGCCTTTGAAGTTTCCTTGTTTCCTTAGTTAGAAAAGACATGTATTCATGTTTTAGTGGAGAAACGCATAGGAACTGTGTTTCAATGTGTTAGGCGTATTAGGAGAGTGTTTCTTAGTAGATGCTGTTGCAATACGTATTTTAGTTACTTCTGAGAGTCTTGTGTGTGAGAGAAGCTGGAATCACACTCAGAGTGCATAGTTTGATAAGTGCGCATTGACCACTATGTTGAAATAGCCATTGATAGTGTGTTTACATCTGTGTTGTGTTTCAGACGTTCCTGCGGTTAGAATTGCATTTGGAACACACATGTTACTTAGTTCTTGAAACACTTCTTTTCTGTAGTCGCCTTTGAAGTTTCCTTGTTTCCTTAGTTAGAAAAGACATGTATTCATGTTTTAGTGGAGAAACGCATAGGAACTGTGTTTCAATGTGTTAGGCGTATTAGGAGAGTGTTTCTTAGTAGATGCTGTTGCAATACGTATTTTAGTTACTTCTGAGAGTCTTGTGTGTGAGAGAAGCTGGAATCACACTCAGAGTGCATAGTTTGATAAGTGCGCATTGACCACTATGTTGAAATAGCCATTGATAGTGTGTTTACATCTGTGTTGTGTTTCAGACGTTCCTGCGGTTAGAATTGCATTTGGAACACACATGTTACTTAGTTCTTGAAACACTTCTTTTCTGTAGTCGCCTTTGAAGTTTCCTTGTTTCCTTAGTTAGAAAAGACATGTATTCATGTTTTAGTGGAGAAACGCATAGGAACTGTGTTTCAATGTGTTAGGCGTATTAGGAGAGTGTTTCTTAGTAGATGCTGTTGCAATACGTATTTTAGTTACTTCTGAGAGTCTTGTGTGTGAGAGAAGCTGGAATCACACTCAGAGTGCATAGTTTGATAAGTGCGCATTGACCACTATGTTGAAATAGCCATTGATAGTGTGTTTACATCTGTGTTGTGTTTCAGACGTTCCTGCGGTTAGAATTGCATTTGGAACACACATGTTACTTAGTTCTTGAAAACACTTCTTTTCTGTAGTCGCCTTTGAAGTTTCCTTGTTTCCTTAGTTAGAAAAGACATGTATTCATGTTTTAGTGGAGAAACGCATAGGAACTGTGTTTCAATGTGTTAGGCGTATTAGGAGAGTGTTTCTTAGTAGATGCTGTTGCAATACGTATTTTAGTTACTTCTGAGAGTCTTGTGTGTGAGAGAAGCTGGAATCACACTCAGAGTGCATAGTTTGATAAGTGCGCATTGACCACTATGTTGAAATAGCCATTGATAGTGTGTTTACATCTGTGTTGTGTTTCAGACGTTCCTGCGGTTAGAATTGCATTTGGAACACACATGTTACTTAGTTCTTGAAACACTTCTTTTCTGTAGTCGCCTTTGAAGTTTCCTTGTTTCCTTAGTTAGAAAAGACATGTATTCATGTTTTAGTGGAGAAACGCATAGGAACTGTGTTTCAATGTGTTAGGCGTATTAGGAGAGTGTTTCTTAGTAGATGCTGTTGCAATACGTATTTTAGTTACTTCTGAGAGTCTTGTGTGTGAGAGAAGCTGGAATCACACTCAGAGTGCATAGTTTGATAAGTGCGCATTGACCACTATGTTGAAATAGCCATTGATAGTGTGTTTACATCTGTGTTGTGTTTCAGACGTTCCTGCGGTTAGAATTGCATTTGGAACACACATGTTACTTAGTTCTTGAAACACTTCTTTTCTGTAGTCGCCTTTGAAGTTTCCTTGTTTCCTTAGTTAGAAAAGACATGTATTCATGTTTTAGTGGAGAAACGCATAGGAACTGTGTTTCAATGTGTTAGGCGTATTAGGAGAGTGTTTCTTAGTAGATGCTGTTGCAATACGTATTTTAGTTACTTCTGAGAGTCTTGTGTGTGAGAGAAGCTGGAATCACACTCAGAGTGCATAGTTTGATAAGTGCGCATTGACCACTATGTTGAAATAGCCATTGATAGTGTGTTTACATCTGTGTTGTGTTTCAGACGTTCCTGCGGTTAGAATTGCATTTGGAACACACATGTTACTTAGTTCTTGAAACACTTCTTTTCTGTAGTCGCCTTTGAAGTTTCCTTGTTTCCTTAGTTAGAAAAGACATGTATTCATGTTTTAGTGGAGAAACGCATAGGAACTGTGTTTCAATGTGTTAGGCGTATTAGGAGAGTGTTTCTTAGTAGATGCTGTTGCAATACGTATTTTAGTTACTTCTGAGAGTCTTGTGTGTGAGAGAAGCTGGAATCACACTCAGAGTGCATAGTTTGATAAGTGCGCATTGACCACTATGTTGAAATAGCCATTGATAGTGTGTTTACATCTGTGTTGTGTTTCAGACGTTCCTGCGGTTAGAATTGCATTTGGAACACACATGTTACTTAGTTCTTGAAACACTTCTTTTCTGTAGTCGCCTTTGAAGTTTCCTTGTTTCCTTAGTTAGAAAAGACATGTATTCATGTTTTAGTGGAGAAACGCATAGGAACTGTGTTTCAATGTGTTAGGCGTATTAGGAGAGTGTTTCTTAGTAGATGCTGTTGCAATACGTATTTTAGTTACTTCTGAGAGTCTTGTGTGTGAGAGAAGCTGGAATCACACTCAGAGTGCATAGTTTGATAAGTGCGCATTGACCACTATGTTGAAATAGCCATTGATAGTGTGTTTACATCTGTGTTGTGTTTCAGACGTTCCTGCGGTTAGAATTGCATTTGGAACACACATGTTACTTAGTTCTTGAAACACTTCTTTTCTGTAGTCGCCTTTGAAGTTTCCTTGTTTCCTTAGTTAGAAAAGACATGTATTCATGTTTTAGTGGAGAAACGCATAGGAACTGTGTTTCAATGTGTTAGGCGTATTAGGAGAGTGTTTCTTAGTAGATGCTGTTGCAATACGTATTTTAGTTACTTCTGAGAGTCTTGTGTGTGAGAGAAGCTGGAATCACACTCAGAGTGCATAGTTTGATAAGTGCGCATTGACCACTATGTTGAAATAGCCATTGATAGTGTGTTTACATCTGTGTTGTGTTTCAGACGTTCCTGCGGTTAGAATTGCATTTGGAACACACATGTTACTTAGTTCTTGAAACACTTCTTTTCTGTAGTCGCCTTTGCAGTTTCAATGTTTCCTTAGTTAGAAAAGACATGTATTCATGTTTTAGTGGAGAAACGCATAGGAACTGTGTTTCAATGTGTTAGGCGTATTAGGAGAGTGTTTCTTAGTAGATGCTGTTGCAATACGTATTTTAGTTACTTCTGAGAGTCTTGTGTGTGAGAGAAGCTGGAATCACACTCAGAGTGCATAGTTTGATAAGGCGCATTGACCGCTATGTTGAAATAGCCATTGATAGTGTGTTTACATCTGTGTTGTGTTTCAGACGTTCCTGCGGTTAGAATTGCATTTGGAACACACATGTTACTCAGTTCTTGAAACACTTCTTTTCTGTAGTCGCCTTTGAAGTTTCAATGTTTCCTTAGTTAGAAAAGACATGTATTCATGTTTTAGTGGAGAAACGCATAGGAACTGTGTTTCAATGTGTTAGGCGTATTAGGAGAGTGTTTCTTAGTAGATGCTGTTGCAATACGTATTTTAGTTACTTCTGAGAGTCTTGTGTGTGAGAGAAGCTGGAATCACACTCAGAGTGCATAGTTTGATAAGTGCGCATTGACCACTATGTTGAAATAGCCATTGATAGTGTGTTTACATCTGTGTTGTGTTTCAGACGTTCCTGCGGTTAGAATTGCATTTGGAACACACATGTTACTTAGTTCTTGAAACACTTCTTTTCTGTAGTCGCCTTTGAAGTTTCCTTGTTTCCTTAGTTAGAAAAGACATGTATTCATGTTTTAGTGGAGAAACGCATAGGAACTGTGTTTCAATGTGTTAGGCGTATTAGGAGAGTGTTTCTTAGTAGATGCTGTTGCAATACGTATTTTAGTTACTTCTGAGAGTCTTGTGTGTGAGAGAAGCTGGAATCACACTCAGAGTGCATAGTTTGATAAGTGCGCATTGACCACTATGTTGAAATAGCCATTGATAGTGTGTTTACATCTGTGTTGTGTTTCAGACGTTCCTGCGGTTAGAATTGCATTTGGAACACACATGTTACTTAGTTCTTGAAACACTTCTTTTCTGTAGTCGCCTTTGAAGTTTCCTTGTTTCCTTAGTTAGAAAAGACATGTATTCATGTTTTAGTGGAGAAACGCATAGGAACTGTGTTTCAATGTGTTAGGCGTATTAGGAGAGTGTTTCTTAGTAGATGCTGTTGCAATACGTATTTTAGTTACTTCTGAGAGTCTTGTGTGTGAGAGAAGCTGGAATCACACTCAGAGTGCATAGTTTGATAAGTGCGCATTGACCACTATGTTGAAATAGCCATTGATAGTGTGTTTACATCTGTGTTGTGTTTCAGACGTTCCTGCGGTTAGAATTGCATTTGGAACACACATGTTACTCAGTTCTTGAAACACTTCTTTTCTGTAGTCGCCTTTGAAGTTTCCTTGTTTCCTTAGTTAGAAAAGACATGTATTCATGTTTTAGTGGAGAAACGCATAGGAACTGTGTTTCAATGTGTTAGGCGTATTAGGAGAGTGTTTCTTAGTAGATGCTGTTGCAATACGTATTTTAGTTACTTCTGAGAGTCTTGTGTGTGAGAGAAGCTGGAATCACACTCAGAGTGCATAGTTTGATAAGTGCGCATTGACCACTATGTTGAAATAGCCATTGATAGTGTGTTTACATCTGTGTTGTGTTTCAGACGTTCCTGCGGTTAGAATTGCATTTGGAACACACATGTTACTTAGTTCTTGAAACACTTCTTTTCTGTAGTCGCCTTTGAAGTTTCCTTGTTTCCTTAGTTAGAAAAGACATGTATTCATGTTTTAGTGGAGAAACGCATAGGAACTGTGTTTCAATGTGTTAGGCGTATTAGGAGAGTGTTTCTTAGTAGATGCTGTTGCAATACGTATTTTAGTTACTTCTGAGAGTCTTGTGTGTGAGAGAAGCTGGAATCACACTCAGAGTGCATAGTTTGATAAGTGCGCATTGACCACTATGTTGAAATAGCCATTGATAGTGTGTTTACATCTGTGTTGTGTTTCAGACGTTCCTGCGGTTAGAATTGCATTTGGAACACACATGTTACTTAGTTCTTGAAACACTTCTTTTCTGTAGTCGCCTTTGAAGTTTCCTTGTTTCCTTAGTTAGAAAAGACATGTATTCATGTTTTAGTGGAGAAACGCATAGGAACTGTGTTTCAATGTGTTAGGCGTATTAGGAGAGTGTTTCTTAGTAGATGCTGTTGCAATACGTATTTTAGTTACTTCTGAGAGTCTTGTGTGTGAGAGAAGCTGGAATCACACTCAGAGTGCATAGTTTGATAAGTGCGCATTGACCACTATGTTGAAATAGCCATTGATAGTGTGTTTACATCTGTGTTGTGTTTCAGACGTTCCTGCGGTTAGAATTGCATTTGGAACACACATGTTACTTAGTTCTTGAAACACTTCTTTTCTGTAGTCGCCTTTGAAGTTTCCTTGTTTCCTTAGTTAGAAAAGACATGTATTCATGTTTTAGTGGAGAAACGCATAGGAACTGTGTTTCAATGTGTTAGGCGTATTAGGAGAGTGTTTCTTAGTAGATGCTGTTGCAATACGTATTTTAGTTACTTCTGAGAGTCTTGTGTGTGAGAGAAGCTGGAATCACACTCAGAGTGCATAGTTTGATAAGGCGCATTGACCACTATGTTGAAATAGCCATTGATAGTGTGTTTACATCTGTGTTGTGTTTCAGACGTTCCTGCGGTTAGAATTGCATTTGGAACACACATGTTACTTAGTTCTTGAAACACTTCTTTTCTGTAGTCGCCTTTGAAGTTTCCTTGTTTCCTTAGTTAGAAAAGACATGTATTCATGTTTTAGTGGAGAAACGCATAGGAACTGTGTTTCAATGTGTTAGGCGTATTAGGAGAGTGTTTCTTAGTAGATGCTGTTGCAATACGTATTTTAGTTACTTCTGAGAGTCTTGTGTGTGAGAGAAGCTGGAATCACACTCAGAGTGCATAGTTTGATAAGTGCGCATTGACCACTATGTTGAAATAGCCATTGATAGTGTGTTTACATCTGTGTTGTGTTTCAGACGTTCCTGCGGTTAGAATTGCATTTGGAACACACATGTTACTTAGTTCTTGAAACACTTCTTTTCTGTAGTCGCCTTTGAAGTTTCCTTGTTTCCTTAGTTAGAAAAGACATGTATTCATGTTTTAGTGGAGAAACGCATAGGAACTGTGTTTCAATGTGTTAGGCGTATTAGGAGAGTGTTTCTTAGTAGATGCTGTTGCAATACGTATTTTAGTTACTTCTGAGAGTCTTGTGTGTGAGAGAAGCTGGAATCACACTCAGAGTGCATAGTTTGATAAGGCGCATTGACCACTATGTTGAAATAGCCATTGATAGTGTGTTTACATCTGTGTTGTGTTTCAGACGTTCCTGCGGTTAGAATTGCATTTGGAACACACATGTTACTTAGTTCTTGAAACACTTCTTTTCTGTAGTCGCCTTTGAAGTTTCCTTGTTTCCTTAGTTAGAAAAGACATGTATTCATGTTTTAGTGGAGAAACGCATAGGAACTGTGTTTCAATGTGTTAGGCGTATTAGGAGAGTGTTTCTTAGTAGATGCTGTTGCAATACGTATTTTAGTTACTTCTGAGAGTCTTGTGTGTGAGAGAAGCTGGAATCACACTCAGAGTGCATAGTTTGATAAGTGCGCATTGACCACTATGTTGAAATAGCCATTGATAGTGTGTTTACATCTGTGTTGTGTTTCAGACGTTCCTGCGGTTAGAATTGCATTTGGAACACACATGTTACTTAGTTCTTGAAACACTTCTTTTCTGTAGTCGCCTTTGAAGTTTCCTTGTTTCCTTAGTTAGAAAAGACATGTATTCATGTTTTAGTGGAGAAACGCATAGGAACTGTGTTTCAATGTGTTAGGCGTATTAGGAGAGTGTTTCTTAGTAGATGCTGTTGCAATACGTATTTTAGTTACTTCTGAGAGTCTTGTGTGTGAGAGAAGCTGGAATCACACTCAGAGTGCATAGTTTGATAAGTGCGCATTGACCACTATGTTGAAATAGCCATTGATAGTGTGTTTACATCTGTGTTGTGTTTCAGACGTTCCTGCGGTTAGAATTGCATTTGGAACACACATGTTACTTAGTTCTTGAAACACTTCTTTTCTGTAGTCGCCTTTGAAGTTTCCTTGTTTCCTTAGTTAGAAAAGACATGTATTCATGTTTTAGTGGAGAAACGCATAGGAACTGTGTTTCAATGTGTTAGGCGTATTAGGAGAGTGTTTCTTAGTAGATGCTGTTGCAATACGTATTTTAGTTACTTCTGAGAGTCTTGTGTGTGAGAGAAGCTGGAATCACACTCAGAGTGCATAGTTTGATAAGTGCGCATTGACCACTATGTTGAAATAGCCATTGATAGTGTGTTTACATCTGTGTTGTGTTTCAGACGTTCCTGCGGTTAGAATTGCATTTGGAACACACATGTTACTCAGTTCTTGAAACACTTCTTTTCTGTAGTCGCCTTTGAAGTTTCCTTGTTTCCTTAGTTAGAAAAGACATGTATTCATGTTTTAGTGGAGAAACGCATAGGAACTGTGTTTCAATGTGTTAGGCGTATTAGGAGAGTGTTTCTTAGTAGATGCTGTTGCAATACGTATTTTAGTTACTTCTGAGAGTCTTGTGTGTGAGAGAAGCTGGAATCACACTCAGAGTGCATAGTTTGATAAGTGCGCATTGACCACTATGTTGAAATAGCCATTGATAGTGTGTTTACATCTGTGTTGTGTTTCAGACGTTCCTGCGGTTAGAATTGCATTTGGAACACACATGTTACTCAGTTCTTGAAACACTTCTTTTCTGTAGTCGCCTTTGAAGTTTCCTTGTTTCCTTAGTTAGAAAAGACATGTATTCATGTTTTAGTGGAGAAACGCATAGGAACTGTGTTTCAATGTGTTAGGCGTATTAGGAGAGTGTTTCTTAGTAGATGCTGTTGCAATACGTATTTTAGTTACTTCTGAGAGTCTTGTGTGTGAGAGAAGCTGGAATCACACTCAGAGTGCATAGTTTGATAAGTGCGCATTGACCACTATGTTGAAATAGCCATTGATAGTGTGTTTACATCTGTGTTGTGTTTCAGACGTTCCTGCGGTTAGAATTGCATTTGGAACACACATGTTACTCAGTTCTTGAAACACTTCTTTTCTGTAGTCGCCTTTGAAGTTTCCTTGTTTCCTTAGTTAGAAAAGACATGTATTCATGTTTTAGTGGAGAAACGCATAGGAACTGTGTTTCAATGTGTTAGGCGTATTAGGAGAGTGTTTCTTAGTAGATGCTGTTGCAATACGTATTTTAGTTACTTCTGAGAGTCTTGTGTGTGAGAGAAGCTGGAATCACACTCAGAGTGCATAGTTTGATAAGTGCGCATTGACCACTATGTTGAAATAGCCATTGATAGTGTGTTTACATCTGTGTTGTGTTTCAGACGTTCCTGCGGTTAGAATTGCATTTGGAACACACATGTTACTTAGTTCTTGAAACACTTCTTTTCTGTAGTCGCCTTTGAAGTTTCCTTGTTTCCTTAGTTAGAAAAGACATGTATTCATGTTTTAGTGGAGAAACGCATAGGAACTGTGTTTCAATGTGTTAGGCGTATTAGGAGAGTGTTTCTTAGTAGATGCTGTTGCAATACGTATTTTAGTTACTTCTGAGAGTCTTGTGTGTGAGAGAAGCTGGAATCACACTCAGAGTGCATAGTTTGATAAGTGCGCATTGACCACTATGTTGAAATAGCCATTGATAGTGTGTTTACATCTGTGTTGTGTTTCAGACGTTCCTGCGGTTAGAATTGCATTTGGAACACACATGTTACTTAGTTCTTGAAACACTTCTTTTCTGTAGTCGCCTTTGAAGTTTCCTTGTTTCCTTAGTTAGAAAAGACATGTATTCATGTTTTAGTGGAGAAACGCATAGGAACTGTGTTTCAATGTGTTAGGCGTATTAGGAGAGTGTTTCTTAGTAGATGCTGTTGCAATACGTATTTTAGTTACTTCTGAGAGTCTTGTGTGTGAGAGAAGCTGGAATCACACTCAGAGTGCATAGTTTGATAAGTGCGCATTGACCACTATGTTGAAATAGCCATTGATAGTGTGTTTACATCTGTGTTGTGTTTCAGACGTTCCTGCGGTTAGAATTGCATTTGGAACACACATGTTACTTAGTTCTTGAAACACTTCTTTTCTGTAGTCGCCTTTGAAGTTTCCTTGTTTCCTTAGTTAGAAAAGACATGTATTCATGTTTTAGTGGAGAAACGCATAGGAACTGTGTTTCAATGTGTTAGGCGTATTAGGAGAGTGTTTCTTAGTAGATGCTGTTGCAATACGTATTTTAGTTACTTCTGAGAGTCTTGTGTGTGAGAGAAGCTGGAATCACACTCAGAGTGCATAGTTTGATAAGTGCGCATTGACCACTATGTTGAAATAGCCATTGATAGTGTGTTTACATCTGTGTTGTGTTTCAGACGTTCCTGCGGTTAGAATTGCATTTGGAACACACATGTTACTTAGTTCTTGAAACACTTCTTTTCTGTAGTCGCCTTTGAAGTTTCCTTGTTTCCTTAGTTAGAAAAGACATGTATTCATGTTTTAGTGGAGAAACGCATAGGAACTGTGTTTCAATGTGTTAGGCGTATTAGGAGAGTGTTTCTTAGTAGATGCTGTTGCAATACGTATTTTAGTTACTTCTGAGAGTCTTGTGTGTGAGAGAAGCTGGAATCACACTCAGAGTGCATAGTTTGATAAGTGCGCATTGACCACTATGTTGAAATAGCCATTGATAGTGTGTTTACATCTGTGTTGTGTTTCAGACGTTCCTGCGGTTAGAATTGCATTTGGAACACACATGTTACTTAGTTCTTGAAACACTTCTTTTCTGTAGTCGCCTTTGAAGTTTCCTTGTTTCCTTAGTTAGAAAAGACATGTATTCATGTTTTAGTGGAGAAACGCATAGGAACTGTGTTTCAATGTGTTAGGCGTATTAGGAGAGTGTTTCTTAGTAGATGCTGTTGCAATACGTATTTTAGTTACTTCTGAGAGTCTTGTGTGTGAGAGAAGCTGGAATCACACTCAGAGTGCATAGTTTGATAAGTGCGCATTGACCACTATGTTGAAATAGCCATTGATAGTGTGTTTACATCTGTGTTGTGTTTCAGACGTTCCTGCGGTTAGAATTGCATTTGGAACACACATGTTACTTAGTTCTTGAAACACTTCTTTTCTGTAGTCGCCTTTGAAGTTTCTTGTTTCCTTAGTTAGAAAAGACATGTATTCATGTTTTAGTGGAGAAACGCATAGGAACTGTGTTTCAATGTGTTAGGCGTATTAGGAGAGTGTTTCTTAGTAGATGCTGTTGCAATACGTATTTTAGTTACTTCTGAGAGTCTTGTGTGTGAGAGAAGCTGGAATCACACTCAGAGTGCATAGTTTGATAAGTGCGCATTGACCACTATGTTGAAATAGCCATTGATAGTGTGTTTACATCTGTGTTGTGTTTCAGACGTTCCTGCGGTTAGAATTGCATTTGGAACACACATGTTACTTAGTTCTTGAAACACTTCTTTTCTGTAGTCGCCTTTGAAGTTTCTTGTTTCCTTAGTTAGAAAAGACATGTATTCATGTTTTAGTGGAGAAACGCATAGGAACTGTGTTTCAATGTGTTAGGCGTATTAGGAGAGTGTTTCTTAGTAGATGCTGTTGCAATACGTATTTTAGTTACTTCTGAGAGTCTTGTGTGTGAGAGAAGCTGGAATCACACTCAGAGTGCATAGTTTGATAAGTGCGCATTGACCACTATGTTGAAATAGCCATTGATAGTGTGTTTACATCTGTGTTGTGTTTCAGACGTTCCTGCGGTTAGAATTGCATTTGGAACACACATGTTACTTAGTTCTTGAAACACTTCTTTTCTGTAGTCGCCTTTGAAGTTTCCTTGTTTCCTTAGTTAGAAAAGACATGTATTCATGTTTTAGTGGAGAAACGCATAGGAACTGTGTTTCAATGTGTTAGGCGTATTAGGAGAGTGTTTCTTAGTAGATGCTGTTGCAATACGTATTTTAGTTACTTCTGAGAGTCTTGTGTGTGAGAGAAGCTGGAATCACACTCAGAGTGCATAGTTTGATAAGTGCGCATTGACCACTATGTTGAAATAGCCATTGATAGTGTGTTTACATCTGTGTTGTGTTTCAGACGTTCCTGCGGTTAGAATTGCATTTGGAACACACATGTTACTTAGTTCTTGAAACACTTCTTTTCTGTAGTCGCCTTTGAAGTTTCTTGTTTCCTTAGTTAGAAAAGACATGTATTCATGTTTTAGTGGAGAAACGCATAGGAACTGTGTTTCAATGTGTTAGGCGTATTAGGAGAGTGTTTCTTAGTAGATGCTGTTGCAATACGTATTTTAGTTACTTCTGAGAGTCTTGTGTGTGAGAGAAGCTGGAATCACACTCAGAGTGCATAGTTTGATAAGTGCGCATTGACCACTATGTTGAAATAGCCATTGATAGTGTGTTTACATCTGTGTTGTGTTTCAGACGTTCCTGCGGTTAGAATTGCATTTGGAACACACATGTTACTTAGTTCTTGAAACACTTCTTTTCTGTAGTCGCCTTTGAAGTTTCTTGTTTCCTTAGTTAGAAAAGACATGTATTCATGTTTTAGTGGAGAAACGCATAGGAACTGTGTTTCAATGTGTTAGGCGTATTAGGAGAGTGTTTCTTAGTAGATGCTGTTGCAATACGTATTTTAGTTACTTCTGAGAGTCTTGTGTGTGAGAGAAGCTGGAATCACACTCAGAGTGCATAGTTTGATAAGTGCGCATTGACCACTATGTTGAAATAGCCATTGATAGTGTGTTTACATCTGTGTTGTGTTTCAGACGTTCCTGCGGTTAGAATTGCATTTGGAACACACATGTTACTTAGTTCTTGAAACACTTCTTTTCTGTAGTCGCCTTTGAAGTTTCCTTGTTTCCTTAGTTAGAAAAGACATGTATTCATGTTTTAGTGGAGAAACGCATAGGAACTGTGTTTCAATGTGTTAGGCGTATTAGGAGAGTGTTTCTTAGTAGATGCTGTTGCAATACGTATTTTAGTTACTTCTGAGAGTCTTGTGTGTGAGAGAAGCTGGAATCACACTCAGAGTGCATAGTTTGATAAGTGCGCATTGACCACTATGTTGAAATAGCCATTGATAGTGTGTTTACATCTGTGTTGTGTTTCAGACGTTCCTGCGGTTAGAATTGCATTTGGAACACACATGTTACTTAGTTCTTGAAACACTTCTTTTCTGTAGTCGCCTTTGAAGTTTCTTGTTTCCTTAGTTAGAAAAGACATGTATTCATGTTTTAGTGGAGAAACGCATAGGAACTGTGTTTCAATGTGTTAGGCGTATTAGGAGAGTGTTTCTTAGTAGATGCTGTTGCAATACGTATTTTAGTTACTTCTGAGAGTCTTGTGTGTGAGAGAAGCTGGAATCACACTCAGAGTGCATAGTTTGATAAGTGCGCATTGACCACTATGTTGAAATAGCCATTGATAGTGTGTTTACATCTGTGTTGTGTTTCAGACGTTCCTGCGGTTAGAATTGCATTTGGAACACACATGTTACTTAGTTCTTGAAACACTTCTTTTCTGTAGTCGCCTTTGAAGTTTCTTGTTTCCTTAGTTAGAAAAGACATGTATTCATGTTTTAGTGGAGAAACGCATAGGAACTGTGTTTCAATGTGTTAGGCGTATTAGGAGAGTGTTTCTTAGTAGATGCTGTTGCAATACGTATTTTAGTTACTTCTGAGAGTCTTGTGTGTGAGAGAAGCTGGAATCACACTCAGAGTGCATAGTTTGATAAGTGCGCATTGACCACTATGTTGAAATAGCCATTGATAGTGTGTTTACATCTGTGTTGTGTTTCAGACGTTCCTGCGGTTAGAATTGCATTTGGAACACACATGTTACTTAGTTCTTGAAACACTTCTTTTCTGTAGTCGCCTTTGAAGTTTCTTGTTTCCTTAGTTAGAAAAGACATGTATTCATGTTTTAGTGGAGAAACGCATAGGAACTGTGTTTCAATGTGTTAGGCGTATTAGGAGAGTGTTTCTTAGTAGATGCTGTTGCAATACGTATTTTAGTTACTTCTGAGAGTCTTGTGTGTGAGAGAAGCTGGAATCACACTCAGAGTGCATAGTTTGATAAGTGCGCATTGACCACTATGTTGAAATAGCCATTGATAGTGTGTTTACATCTGTGTTGTGTTTCAGACGTTCCTGCGGTTAGAATTGCATTTGGAACACACATGTTACTTAGTTCTTGAAACACTTCTTTTCTGTAGTCGCCTTTGAAGTTTCCTTGTTTCCTTAGTTAGAAAAGACATGTATTCATGTTTTAGTGGAGAAACGCATAGGAACTGTGTTTCAATGTGTTAGGCGTATTAGGAGAGTGTTTCTTAGTAGATGCTGTTGCAATACGTATTTTAGTTACTTCTGAGAGTCTTGTGTGTGAGAGAAGCTGGAATCACACTCAGAGTGCATAGTTTGATAAGTGCGCATTGACCACTATGTTGAAATAGCCATTGATAGTGTGTTTACATCTGTGTTGTGTTTCAGACGTTCCTGCGGTTAGAATTGCATTTGGAACACACATGTTACTTAGTTCTTGAAACACTTCTTTTCTGTAGTCGCCTTTGAAGTTTCTTGTTTCCTTAGTTAGAAAAGACATGTATTCATGTTTTAGTGGAGAAACGCATAGGAACTGTGTTTCAATGTGTTAGGCGTATTAGGAGAGTGTTTCTTAGTAGATGCTGTTGCAATACGTATTTTAGTTACTTCTGAGAGTCTTGTGTGTGAGAGAAGCTGGAATCACACTCAGAGTGCATAGTTTGATAAGTGCGCATTGACCACTATGTTGAAATAGCCATTGATAGTGTGTTTACATCTGTGTTGTGTTTCAGACGTTCCTGCGGTTAGAATTGCATTTGGAACACACATGTTACTTAGTTCTTGAAACACTTCTTTTCTGTAGTCGCCTTTGAAGTTTCCTTGTTTCCTTAGTTAGAAAAGACATGTATTCATGTTTTAGTGGAGAAACGCATAGGAACTGTGTTTCAATGTGTTAGGCGTATTAGGAGAGTGTTTCTTAGTAGATGCTGTTGCAATACGTATTTTAGTTACTTCTGAGAGTCTTGTGTGTGAGAGAAGCTGGAATCACACTCAGAGTGCATAGTTTGATAAGTGCGCATTGACCACTATGTTGAAATAGCCATTGATAGTGTGTTTACATCTGTGTTGTGTTTCAGACGTTCCTGCGGTTAGAATTGCATTTGGAACACACATGTTACTTAGTTCTTGAAACACTTCTTTTCTGTAGTCGCCTTTGAAGTTTCCTTGTTTCCTTAGTTAGAAAAGACATGTATTCATGTTTTAGTGGAGAAACGCATAGGAACTGTGTTTCAATGTGTTAGGCGTATTAGGAGAGTGTTTCTTAGTAGATGCTGTTGCAATACGTATTTTAGTTACTTCTGAGAGTCTTGTGTGTGAGAGAAGCTGGAATCACACTCAGAGTGCATAGTTTGATAAGTGCGCATTGACCACTATGTTGAAATAGCCATTGATAGTGTGTTTACATCTGTGTTGTGTTTCAGACGTTCCTGCGGTTAGAATTGCATTTGGAACACACATGTTACTTAGTTCTTGAAACACTTCTTTTCTGTAGTCGCCTTTGAAGTTTCCTTGTTTCCTTAGTTAGAAAAGACATGTATTCATGTTTTAGTGGAGAAACGCATAGGAACTGTGTTTCAATGTGTTAGGCGTATTAGGAGAGTGTTTCTTAGTAGATGCTGTTGCAATACGTATTTTAGTTACTTCTGAGAGTCTTGTGTGTGAGAGAAGCTGGAATCACACTCAGAGTGCATAGTTTGATAAGTGCGCATTGACCACTATGTTGAAATAGCCATTGATAGTGTGTTTACATCTGTGTTGTGTTTCAGACGTTCCTGCGGTTAGAATTGCATTTGGAACACACATGTTACTAGTTCTTGAAACACTTCTTTTCTGTAGTCGCCTTTGAAGTTTCTTGTTTCCTTAGTTAGAAAAGACATGTATTCATGTTTTAGTGGAGAAACGCATAGGAACTGTGTTTCAATGTGTTAGGCGTATTAGGAGAGTGTTTCTTAGTAGATGCTGTTGCAATACGTATTTTAGTTACTTCTGAGAGTCTTGTGTGTGAGAGAAGCTGGAATCACACTCAGAGTGCATAGTTTGATAAGTGCGCATTGACCACTATGTTGAAATAGCCATTGATAGTGTGTTTACATCTGTGTTGTGTTTCAGACGTTCCTGCGGTTAGAATTGCATTTGGAACACACATGTTACTTAGTTCTTGAAACACTTCTTTTCTGTAGTCGCCTTTGAAGTTTCTTGTTTCCTTAGTTAGAAAAGACATGTATTCATGTTTTAGTGGAGAAACGCATAGGAACTGTGTTTCAATGTGTTAGGCGTATTAGGAGAGTGTTTCTTAGTAGATGCTGTTGCAATACGTATTTTAGTTACTTCTGAGAGTCTTGTGTGTGAGAGAAGCTGGAATCACACTCAGAGTGCATAGTTTGATAAGTGCGCATTGACCACTATGTTGAAATAGCCATTGATAGTGTGTTTACATCTGTGTTGTGTTTCAGACGTTCCTGCGGTTAGAATTGCATTTGGAACACACATGTTACTTAGTTCTTGAAACACTTCTTTTCTGTAGTCGCCTTTGAAGTTTCCTTGTTTCCTTAGTTAGAAAAGACATGTATTCATGTTTTAGTGGAGAAACGCATAGGAACTGTGTTTCAATGTGTTAGGCGTATTAGGAGAGTGTTTCTTAGTAGATGCTGTTGCAATACGTATTTTAGTTACTTCTGAGAGTCTTGTGTGTGAGAGAAGCTGGAATCACACTCAGAGTGCATAGTTTGATAAGTGCGCATTGACCACTATGTTGAAATAGCCATTGATAGTGTGTTTACATCTGTGTTGTGTTTCAGACGTTCCTGCGGTTAGAATTGCATTTGGAACACACATGTTACTTAGTTCTTGAAACACTTCTTTTCTGTAGTCGCCTTTGAAGTTTCCTTGTTTCCTTAGTTAGAAAAGACATGTATTCATGTTTTAGTGGAGAAACGCATAGGAACTGTGTTTCAATGTGTTAGGCGTATTAGGAGAGTGTTTCTTAGTAGATGCTGTTGCAATACGTATTTTAGTTACTTCTGAGAGTCTTGTGTGTGAGAGAAGCTGGAATCACACTCAGAGTGCATAGTTTGATAAGTGCGCATTGACCACTATGTTGAAATAGCCATTGATAGTGTGTTTACATCTGTGTTGTGTTTCAGACGTTCCTGCGGTTAGAATTGCATTTGGAACACACATGTTACTTAGTTCTTGAAACACTTCTTTTCTGTAGTCGCCTTTGAAGTTTCCTTGTTTCCTTAGTTAGAAAAGACATGTATTCATGTTTTAGTGGAGAAACGCATAGGAACTGTGTTTCAATGTGTTAGGCGTATTAGGAGAGTGTTTCTTAGTAGATGCTGTTGCAATACGTATTTTAGTTACTTCTGAGAGTCTTGTGTGTGAGAGAAGCTGGAATCACACTCAGAGTGCATAGTTTGATAAGTGCGCATTGACCACTATGTTGAAATAGCCATTGATAGTGTGTTTACATCTGTGTTGTGTTTCAGACGTTCCTGCGGTTAGAATTGCATTTGGAACACACATGTTACTTAGTTCTTGAAACACTTCTTTTCTGTAGTCGCCTTTGAAGTTTCTTGTTTCCTTAGTTAGAAAAGACATGTATTCATGTTTTAGTGGAGAAACGCATAGGAACTGTGTTTCAATGTGTTAGGCGTATTAGGAGAGTGTTTCTTAGTAGATGCTGTTGCAATACGTATTTTAGTTACTTCTGAGAGTCTTGTGTGTGAGAGAAGCTGGAATCACACTCAGAGTGCATAGTTTGATAAGTGCGCATTGACCACTATGTTGAAATAGCCATTGATAGTGTGTTTACATCTGTGTTGTGTTTCAGACGTTCCTGCGGTTAGAATTGCATTTGGAACACACATGTTACTTAGTTCTTGAAACACTTCTTTTCTGTAGTCGCCTTTGAAGTTTCCTTGTTTCCTTAGTTAGAAAAGACATGTATTCATGTTTTAGTGGAGAAACGCATAGGAACTGTGTTTCAATGTGTTAGGCGTATTAGGAGAGTGTTTCTTAGTAGATGCTGTTGCAATACGTATTTTAGTTACTTCTGAGAGTCTTGTGTGTGAGAGAAGCTGGAATCACACTCAGAGTGCATAGTTTGATAAGTGCGCATTGACCACTATGTTGAAATAGCCATTGATAGTGTGTTTACATCTGTGTTGTGTTTCAGACGTTCCTGCGGTTAGAATTGCATTTGGAACACACATGTTACTTAGTTCTTGAAACACTTCTTTTCTGTAGTCGCCTTTGAAGTTTCCTTGTTTCCTTAGTTAGAAAAGACATGTATTCATGTTTTAGTGGAGAAACGCATAGGAACTGTGTTTCAATGTGTTAGGCGTATTAGGAGAGTGTTTCTTAGTAGATGCTGTTGCAATACGTATTTTAGTTACTTCTGAGAGTCTTGTGTGTGAGAGAAGCTGGAATCACACTCAGAGTGCATAGTTTGATAAGTGCGCATTGACCACTATGTTGAAATAGCCATTGATAGTGTGTTTACATCTGTGTTGTGTTTCAGACGTTCCTGCGGTTAGAATTGCATTTGGAACACACATGTTACTTAGTTCTTGAAACACTTCTTTTCTGTAGTCGCCTTTGAAGTTTCCTTGTTTCCTTAGTTAGAAAAGACATGTATTCATGTTTTAGTGGAGAAACGCATAGGAACTGTGTTTCAATGTGTTAGGCGTATTAGGAGAGTGTTTCTTAGTAGATGCTGTTGCAATACGTATTTTAGTTACTTCTGAGAGTCTTGTGTGTGAGAGAAGCTGGAATCACACTCAGAGTGCATAGTTTGATAAGTGCGCATTGACCACTATGTTGAAATAGCCATTGATAGTGTGTTTACATCTGTGTTGTGTTTCAGACGTTCCTGCGGTTAGAATTGCATTTGGAACACACATGTTACTTAGTTCTTGAAACACTTCTTTTCTGTAGTCGCCTTTGAAGTTTCCTTGTTTCCTTAGTTAGAAAAGACATGTATTCATGTTTTAGTGGAGAAACGCATAGGAACTGTGTTTCAATGTGTTAGGCGTATTAGGAGAGTGTTTCTTAGTAGATGCTGTTGCAATACGTATTTTAGTTACTTCTGAGAGTCTTGTGTGTGAGAGAAGCTGGAATCACACTCAGAGTGCATAGTTTGATAAGTGCGCATTGACCACTATGTTGAAATAGCCATTGATAGTGTGTTTACATCTGTGTTGTGTTTCAGACGTTCCTGCGGTTAGAATTGCATTTGGAACACACATGTTACTTAGTTCTTGAAACACTTCTTTTCTGTAGTCGCCTTTGAAGTTTCTTGTTTCCTTAGTTAGAAAAGACATGTATTCATGTTTTAGTGGAGAAACGCATAGGAACTGTGTTTCAATGTGTTAGGCGTATTAGGAGAGTGTTTCTTAGTAGATGCTGTTGCAATACGTATTTTAGTTACTTCTGAGAGTCTTGTGTGTGAGAGAAGCTGGAATCACACTCAGAGTGCATAGTTTGATAAGTGCGCATTGACCACTATGTTGAAATAGCCATTGATAGTGTGTTTACATCTGTGTTGTGTTTCAGACGTTCCTGCGGTTAGAATTGCATTTGGAACACACATGTTACTAGTTCTTGAAACACTTCTTTTCTGTAGTCGCCTTTGAAGTTTCTTGTTTCCTTAGTTAGAAAAGACATGTATTCATGTTTTAGTGGAGAAACGCATAGGAACTGTGTTTCAATGTGTTAGGCGTATTAGGAGAGTGTTTCTTAGTAGATGCTGTTGCAATACGTATTTTAGTTACTTCTGAGAGTCTTGTGTGTGAGAGAAGCTGGAATCACACTCAGAGTGCATAGTTTGATAAGTGCGCATTGACCACTATGTTGAAATAGCCATTGATAGTGTGTTTACATCTGTGTTGTGTTTCAGACGTTCCTGCGGTTAGAATTGCATTTGGAACACACATGTTACTTAGTTCTTGAAACACTTCTTTTCTGTAGTCGCCTTTGAAGTTTCTTGTTTCCTTAGTTAGAAAAGACATGTATTCATGTTTTAGTGGAGAAACGCATAGGAACTGTGTTTCAATGTGTTAGGCGTATTAGGAGAGTGTTTCTTAGTAGATGCTGTTGCAATACGTATTTTAGTTACTTCTGAGAGTCTTGTGTGTGAGAGAAGCTGGAATCACACTCAGAGTGCATAGTTTGATAAGTGCGCATTGACCACTATGTTGAAATAGCCATTGATAGTGTGTTTACATCTGTGTTGTGTTTCAGACGTTCCTGCGGTTAGAATTGCATTTGGAACACACATGTTACTTAGTTCTTGAAACACTTCTTTTCTGTAGTCGCCTTTGAAGTTTCTTGTTTCCTTAGTTAGAAAAGACATGTATTCATGTTTTAGTGGAGAAACGCATAGGAACTGTGTTTCAATGTGTTAGGCGTATTAGGAGAGTGTTTCTTAGTAGATGCTGTTGCAATACGTATTTTAGTTACTTCTGAGAGTCTTGTGTGTGAGAGAAGCTGGAATCACACTCAGAGTGCATAGTTTGATAAGTGCGCATTGACCACTATGTTGAAATAGCCATTGATAGTGTGTTTACATCTGTGTTGTGTTTCAGACGTTCCTGCGGTTAGAATTGCATTTGGAACACACATGTTACTTAGTTCTTGAAACACTTCTTTTCTGTAGTCGCCTTTGAAGTTTCCTTGTTTCCTTAGTTAGAAAAGACATGTATTCATGTTTTAGTGGAGAAACGCATAGGAACTGTGTTTCAATGTGTTAGGCGTATTAGGAGAGTGTTTCTTAGTAGATGCTGTTGCAATACGTATTTTAGTTACTTCTGAGAGTCTTGTGTGTGAGAGAAGCTGGAATCACACTCAGAGTGCATAGTTTGATAAGTGCGCATTGACCACTATGTTGAAATAGCCATTGATAGTGTGTTTACATCTGTGTTGTGTTTCAGACGTTCCTGCGGTTAGAATTGCATTTGGAACACACATGTTACTTAGTTCTTGAAACACTTCTTTTCTGTAGTCGCCTTTGAAGTTTCCTTGTTTCCTTAGTTAGAAAAGACATGTATTCATGTTTTAGTGGAGAAACGCATAGGAACTGTGTTTCAATGTGTTAGGCGTATTAGGAGAGTGTTTCTTAGTAGATGCTGTTGCAATACGTATTTTAGTTACTTCTGAGAGTCTTGTGTGTGAGAGAAGCTGGAATCACACTCAGAGTGCATAGTTTGATAAGTGCGCATTGACCACTATGTTGAAATAGCCATTGATAGTGTGTTTACATCTGTGTTGTGTTTCAGACGTTCCTGCGGTTAGAATTGCATTTGGAACACACATGTTACTTAGTTCTTGAAACACTTCTTTTCTGTAGTCGCCTTTGAAGTTTCCTTGTTTCCTTAGTTAGAAAAGACATGTATTCATGTTTTAGTGGAGAAACGCATAGGAACTGTGTTTCAATGTGTTAGGCGTATTAGGAGAGTGTTTCTTAGTAGATGCTGTTGCAATACGTATTTTAGTTACTTCTGAGAGTCTTGTGTGTGAGAGAAGCTGGAATCACACTCAGAGTGCATAGTTTGATAAGTGCGCATTGACCACTATGTTGAAATAGCCATTGATAGTGTGTTTACATCTGTGTTGTGTTTCAGACGTTCCTGCGGTTAGAATTGCATTTGGAACACACATGTTACTTAGTTCTTGAAACACTTCTTTTCTGTAGTCGCCTTTGAAGTTTCTTGTTTCCTTAGTTAGAAAAGACATGTATTCATGTTTTAGTGGAGAAACGCATAGGAACTGTGTTTCAATGTGTTAGGCGTATTAGGAGAGTGTTTCTTAGTAGATGCTGTTGCAATACGTATTTTAGTTACTTCTGAGAGTCTTGTGTGTGAGAGAAGCTGGAATCACACTCAGAGTGCATAGTTTGATAAGTGCGCATTGACCACTATGTTGAAATAGCCATTGATAGTGTGTTTACATCTGTGTTGTGTTTCAGACGTTCCTGCGGTTAGAATTGCATTTGGAACACACATGTTACTTAGTTCTTGAAACACTTCTTTTCTGTAGTCGCCTTTGAAGTTTCCTTGTTTCCTTAGTTAGAAAAGACATGTATTCATGTTTTAGTGGAGAAACGCATAGGAACTGTGTTTCAATGTGTTAGGCGTATTAGGAGAGTGTTTCTTAGTAGATGCTGTTGCAATACGTATTTTAGTTACTTCTGAGAGTCTTGTGTGTGAGAGAAGCTGGAATCACACTCAGAGTGCATAGTTTGATAAGTGCGCATTGACCACTATGTTGAAATAGCCATTGATAGTGTGTTTACATCTGTGTTGTGTTTCAGACGTTCCTGCGGTTAGAATTGCATTTGGAACACACATGTTACTTAGTTCTTGAAACACTTCTTTTCTGTAGTCGCCTTTGAAGTTTCTTGTTTCCTTAGTTAGAAAAGACATGTATTCATGTTTTAGTGGAGAAACGCATAGGAACTGTGTTTCAATGTGTTAGGCGTATTAGGAGAGTGTTTCTTAGTAGATGCTGTTGCAATACGTATTTTAGTTACTTCTGAGAGTCTTGTGTGTGAGAGAAGCTGGAATCACACTCAGAGTGCATAGTTTGATAAGTGCGCATTGACCACTATGTTGAAATAGCCATTGATAGTGTGTTTACATCTGTGTTGTGTTTCAGACGTTCCTGCGGTTAGAATTGCATTTGGAACACACATGTTACTTAGTTCTTGAAACACTTCTTTTCTGTAGTCGCCTTTGAAGTTTCCTTGTTTCCTTAGTTAGAAAAGACATGTATTCATGTTTTAGTGGAGAAACGCATAGGAACTGTGTTTCAATGTGTTAGGCGTATTAGGAGAGTGTTTCTTAGTAGATGCTGTTGCAATACGTATTTTAGTTACTTCTGAGAGTCTTGTGTGTGAGAGAAGCTGGAATCACACTCAGAGTGCATAGTTTGATAAGTGCGCATTGACCACTATGTTGAAATAGCCATTGATAGTGTGTTTACATCTGTGTTGTGTTTCAGACGTTCCTGCGGTTAGAATTGCATTTGGAACACACATGTTACTTAGTTCTTGAAACACTTCTTTTCTGTAGTCGCCTTTGAAGTTTCCTTGTTTCCTTAGTTAGAAAAGACATGTATTCATGTTTTAGTGGAGAAACGCATAGGAACTGTGTTTCAATGTGTTAGGCGTATTAGGAGAGTGTTTCTTAGTAGATGCTGTTGCAATACGTATTTTAGTTACTTCTGAGAGTCTTGTGTGTGAGAGAAGCTGGAATCACACTCAGAGTGCATAGTTTGATAAGTGCGCATTGACCACTATGTTGAAATAGCCATTGATAGTGTGTTTACATCTGTGTTGTGTTTCAGACGTTCCTGCGGTTAGAATTGCATTTGGAACACACATGTTACTTAGTTCTTGAAACACTTCTTTTCTGTAGTCGCCTTTGAAGTTTCCTTGTTTCCTTAGTTAGAAAAGACATGTATTCATGTTTTAGTGGAGAAACGCATAGGAACTGTGTTTCAATGTGTTAGGCGTATTAGGAGAGTGTTTCTTAGTAGATGCTGTTGCAATACGTATTTTAGTTACTTCTGAGAGTCTTGTGTGTGAGAGAAGCTGGAATCACACTCAGAGTGCATAGTTTGATAAGTGCGCATTGACCACTATGTTGAAATAGCCATTGATAGTGTGTTTACATCTGTGTTGTGTTTCAGACGTTCCTGCGGTTAGAATTGCATTTGGAACACACATGTTACTTAGTTCTTGAAACACTTCTTTTCTGTAGTCGCCTTTGAAGTTTCCTTGTTTCCTTAGTTAGAAAAGACATGTATTCATGTTTTAGTGGAGAAACGCATAGGAACTGTGTTTCAATGTGTTAGGCGTATTAGGAGAGTGTTTCTTAGTAGATGCTGTTGCAATACGTATTTTAGTTACTTCTGAGAGTCTTGTGTGTGAGAGAAGCTGGAATCACACTCAGAGTGCATAGTTTGATAAGTGCGCATTGACCACTATGTTGAAATAGCCATTGATAGTGTGTTTACATCTGTGTTGTGTTTCAGACGTTCCTGCGGTTAGAATTGCATTTGGAACACACATGTTACTTAGTTCTTGAAACACTTCTTTTCTGTAGTCGCCTTTGAAGTTTCCTTGTTTCCTTAGTTAGAAAAGACATGTATTCATGTTTTAGTGGAGAAACGCATAGGAACTGTGTTTCAATGTGTTAGGCGTATTAGGAGAGTGTTTCTTAGTAGATGCTGTTGCAATACGTATTTTAGTTACTTCTGAGAGTCTTGTGTGTGAGAGAAGCTGGAATCACACTCAGAGTGCATAGTTTGATAAGTGCGCATTGACCACTATGTTGAAATAGCCATTGATAGTGTGTTTACATCTGTGTTGTGTTTCAGACGTTCCTGCGGTTAGAATTGCATTTGGAACACACATGTTACTTAGTTCTTGAAACACTTCTTTTCTGTAGTCGCCTTTGAAGTTTCCTTGTTTCCTTAGTTAGAAAAGACATGTATTCATGTTTTAGTGGAGAAACGCATAGGAACTGTGTTTCAATGTGTTAGGCGTATTAGGAGAGTGTTTCTTAGTAGATGCTGTTGCAATACGTATTTTAGTTACTTCTGAGAGTCTTGTGTGTGAGAGAAGCTGGAATCACACTCAGAGTGCATAGTTTGATAAGTGCGCATTGACCGCTATGTTGAAATAGCCATTGATAGTGTGTTTACATCTGTGTTGTGTTTCAGACGTTCCTGCGGTTAGAATTGCATTTGGAACACACATGTTACTTAGTTCTTGAAACACTTCTTTTCTGTAGTCGCCTTTGAAGTTTCCTTGTTTCCTTAGTTAGAAAAGACATGTATTCATGTTTTAGTGGAGAAACGCATAGGAACTGTGTTTCAATGTGTTAGGCGTATTAGGAGAGTGTTTCTTAGTAGATGCTGTTGCAATACGTATTTTAGTTACTTCTGAGAGTCTTGTGTGTGAGAGAAGCTGGAATCACACTCAGAGTGCATAGTTTGATAAGTGCGCATTGACCGCTATGTTGAAATAGCCATTGATAGTGTGTTTACATCTGTGTTGTGTTTCAGACGTTCCTGCGGTTAGAATTGCATTTGGAACACACATGTTACTTAGTTCTTGAAACACTTCTTTTCTGTAGTCGCCTTTGAAGTTTCCTTGTTTCCTTAGTTAGAAAAGACATGTATTCATGTTTTAGTGGAGAAACGCATAGGAACTGTGTTTCAATGTGTTAGGCGTATTAGGAGAGTGTTTCTTAGTAGATGCTGTTGCAATACGTATTTTAGTTACTTCTGAGAGTCTTGTGTGTGAGAGAAGCTGGAATCACACTCAGAGTGCATAGTTTGATAAGTGCGCATTGACCACTATGTTGAAATAGCCATTGATAGTGTGTTTACATCTGTGTTGTGTTTCAGACGTTCCTGCGGTTAGAATTGCATTTGGAACACACATGTTACTCAGTTCTTGAAACACTTCTTTTCTGTAGTCGCCTTTGAAGTTTCCTTGTTTCCTTAGTTAGAAAAGACATGTATTCATGTTTTAGTGGAGAAACGCATAGGAACTGTGTTTCAATGTGTTAGGCGTATTAGGAGAGTGTTTCTTAGTAGATGCTGTTGCAATACGTATTTTAGTTACTTCTGAGAGTCTTGTGTGTGAGAGAAGCTGGAATCACACTCAGAGTGCATAGTTTGATAAGTGCGCATTGACCACTATGTTGAAATAGCCATTGATAGTGTGTTTACATCTGTGTTGTGTTTCAGACGTTCCTGCGGTTAGAATTGCATTTGGAACACACATGTTACTTAGTTCTTGAAACACTTCTTTTCTGTAGTCGCCTTTGAAGTTTCCTTGTTTCCTTAGTTAGAAAAGACATGTATTCATGTTTTAGTGGAGAAACGCATAGGAACTGTGTTTCAATGTGTTAGGCGTATTAGGAGAGTGTTTCTTAGTAGATGCTGTTGCAATACGTATTTTAGTTACTTCTGAGAGTCTTGTGTGTGAGAGAAGCTGGAATCACACTCAGAGTGCATAGTTTGATAAGTGCGCATTGACCACTATGTTGAAATACCCATTGATAGTGTGTTTACATCTGTGTTGTGTTTCAGACGTTCCTGCGGTTAGAATTGCATTTGGAACACACATGTTACTTAGTTCTTGAAACACTTCTTTTCTGTAGTCGCCTTTGAAGTTTCCTTGTTTCCTTAGTTAGAAAAGACATGTATTCATGTTTTAGTGGAGAAACGCATAGGAACTGTGTTTCAATGTGTTAGGCGTATTAGGAGAGTGTTTCTTAGTAGATGCTGTTGCAATACGTATTTTAGTTACTTCTGAGAGTCTTGTGTGTGAGAGAAGCTGGAATCACACTCAGAGTGCATAGTTTGATAAGTGCGCATTGACCACTATGTTGAAATAGCCATTGATAGTGTGTTTACATCTGTGTTGTGTTTCAGACGTTCCTGCGGTTAGAATTGCATTTGGAACACACATGTTACTTAGTTCTTGAAACACTTCTTTTCTGTAGTCGCCTTTGAAGTTTCTTGTTTCCTTAGTTAGAAAAGACATGTATTCATGTTTTAGTGGAGAAACGCATAGGAACTGTGTTTCAATGTGTTAGGCGTATTAGGAGAGTGTTTCTTAGTAGATGCTGTTGCAATACGTATTTTAGTTACTTCTGAGAGTCTTGTGTGTGAGAGAAGCTGGAATCACACTCAGAGTGCATAGTTTGATAAGTGCGCATTGACCACTATGTTGAAATAGCCATTGATAGTGTGTTTACATCTGTGTTGTGTTTCAGACGTTCCTGCGGTTAGAATTGCATTTGGAACACACATGTTACTCAGTTCTTGAAACACTTCTTTTCTGTAGTCGCCTTTGAAGTTTCCTTGTTTCCTTAGTTAGAAAAGACATGTATTCATGTTTTAGTGGAGAAACGCATAGGAACTGTGTTTCAATGTGTTAGGCGTATTAGGAGAGTGTTTCTTAGTAGATGCTGTTGCAATACGTATTTTAGTTACTTCTGAGAGTCTTGTGTGTGAGAGAAGCTGGAATCACACTCAGAGTGCATAGTTTGATAAGTGCGCATTGACCGCTATGTTGAAATAGCCATTGATAGTGTGTTTACATCTGTGTTGTGTTTCAGACGTTCCTGCGGTTAGAATTGCATTTGGAACACACATGTTACTTAGTTCTTGAAACACTTCTTTTCTGTAGTCGCCTTTGAAGTTTCCTTGTTTCCTTAGTTAGAAAAGACATGTATTCATGTTTTAGTGGAGAAACGCATAGGAACTGTGTTTCAATGTGTTAGGCGTATTAGGAGAGTGTTTCTTAGTAGATGCTGTTGCAATACGTATTTTAGTTACTTCTGAGAGTCTTGTGTGTGAGAGAAGCTGGAATCACACTCAGAGTGCATAGTTTGATAAGTGCGCATTGACCACTATGTTGAAATAGCCATTGATAGTGTGTTTACATCTGTGTTGTGTTTCAGACGTTCCTGCGGTTAGAATTGCATTTGGAACACACATGTTACTTAGTTCTTGAAACACTTCTTTTCTGTAGTCGCCTTTGAAGTTTCCTTGTTTCCTTAGTTAGAAAAGACATGTATTCATGTTTTAGTGGAGAAACGCATAGGAACTGTGTTTCAATGTGTTAGGCGTATTAGGAGAGTGTTTCTTAGTAGATGCTGTTGCAATACGTATTTTAGTTACTTCTGAGAGTCTTGTGTGTGAGAGAAGCTGGAATCACACTCAGAGTGCATAGTTTGATAAGTGCGCATTGACCGCTATGTTGAAATAGCCATTGATAGTGTGTTTACATCTGTGTTGTGTTTCAGACGTTCCTGCGGTTAGAATTGCATTTGGAACACACATGTTACTTAGTTCTTGAAACACTTCTTTTCTGTAGTCGCCTTTGAAGTTTCCTTGTTTCCTTAGTTAGAAAAGACATGTATTCATGTTTTAGTGGAGAAACGCATAGGAACTGTGTTTCAATGTGTTAGGCGTATTAGGAGAGTGTTTCTTAGTAGATGCTGTTGCAATACGTATTTTAGTTACTTCTGAGAGTCTTGTGTGTGAGAGAAGCTGGAATCACACTCAGAGTGCATAGTTTGATAAGTGCGCATTGACCACTATGTTGAAATAGCCATTGATAGTGTGTTTACATCTGTGTTGTGTTTCAGACGTTCCTGCGGTTAGAATTGCATTTGGAACACACACACATGTTACTCAGTTCTTGAAACACTTCTTTTCTGTAGTCGCCTTTGAAGTTTCCTTGTTTCCTTAGTTAGAAAAGACATGTATTCATGTTTTAGTGGAGAAACGCATAGGAACTGTGTTTCAATGTGTTAGGCGTATTAGGAGAGTGTTTCTTAGTAGATGCTGTTGCAATACGTATTTTAGTTACTTCTGAGAGTCTTGTGTGTGAGAGAAGCTGGAATCACACTCAGAGTGCATAGTTTGATAAGTGCGCATTGACCACTATGTTGAAATAGCCATTGATAGTGTGTTTACATCTGTGTTGTGTTTCAGACGTTCCTGCGGTTAGAATTGCATTTGGAACACACATGTTACTCAGTTCTTGAAACACTTCTTTTCTGTAGTCGCCTTTGAAGTTTCCTTGTTTCCTTAGTTAGAAAAGACATGTATTCATGTTTTAGTGGAGAAACGCATAGGAACTGTGTTTCAATGTGTTAGGCGTATTAGGAGAGTGTTTCTTAGTAGATGCTGTTGCAATACGTATTTTAGTTACTTCTGAGAGTCTTGTGTGTGAGAGAAGCTGGAATCACACTCAGAGTGCATAGTTTGATAAGTGCGCATTGACCACTATGTTGAAATAGCCATTGATAGTGTGTTTACATCTGTGTTGTGTTTCAGACGTTCCTGCGGTTAGAATTGCATTTGGAACACACATGTTACTCAGTTCTTGAAACACTTCTTTTCTGTAGTCGCCTTTGAAGTTTCCTTGTTTCCTTAGTTAGAAAAGACATGTATTCATGTTTTAGTGGAGAAACGCATAGGAACTGTGTTTCAATGTGTTAGGCGTATTAGGAGAGTGTTTCTTAGTAGATGCTGTTGCAATACGTATTTTAGTTACTTCTGAGAGTCTTGTGTGTGAGAGAAGCTGGAATCACACTCAGAGTGCATAGTTTGATAAGTGCGCATTGACCACTATGTTGAAATAGCCATTGATAGTGTGTTTACATCTGTGTTGTGTTTCTATAGACGTTCCTGCGGTTAGAATTGCATTTGGAACACACATGTTACTCAGTTCTTGAAACACTTCTTTTCTGTAGTCGCCTTTGAGTTTCCTTGTTTCCTTAGTTAGAAAAGACATGTATTCATGTTTTAGTGGAGAAACGCATAGGAACTGTGTTTCAATGTGTTAGGCGTATTAGGAGAGTGTTTCTTAGTAGATGCTGTTGCAATACGTATTTTAGTTACTTCTGAGAGTCTTGTGTGTGAGAGAAGCTGGAATCACACTCAGAGTGCATAGTTTGATAAGTGCGCATTGACCACTATGTTGAAATAGCCATTGATAGTGTGTTTACATCTGTGTTGTGTTTCAGACGTTCCTGCGGTTAGAATTGCATTTGGAACACACATGTTACTCAGTTCTTGAAACACTTCTTTTCTGTAGTCGCCTTTGAAGTTTCCTTGTTTCCTTAGTTAGAAAAGACATGTATTCATGTTTTAGTGGAGAAACGCATAGGAACTGTGTTTTCAATGTGTTAGGCGTATTAGGAGAGTGTTTCTTAGTAGATGCTGTTGCAATACGTATTTTAGTTACTTCTGAGAGTCTTGTGTGTGAGAGAAGCTGGAATCACACTCAGAGTGCATAGTTTGATAAGTGCGCATTGACCACTATGTTGAAATAGCCATTGATAGTGTGTTTACATCTGTGTTGTGTTTCAGACGTTCCTGCGGTTAGAATTGCATTTGGAACACACATGTTACTCAGTTCTTGAAACACTTCTTTTCTGTAGTCGCCTTTGAAGTTTCCTTGTTTCCTTAGTTAGAAAAGACATGTATTCATGTTTTAGTGGAGAAACGCATAGGAACTGTGTTTCAATGTGTTAGGCGTATTAGGAGAGTGTTTCTTAGTAGATGCTGTTGCAATACGTATTTTAGTTACTTCTGAGAGTCTTGTGTGTGAGAGAAGCTGGAATCACACTCAGAGTGCATAGTTT